>JAJTUV010000181.1:2870000-2890000 GCA_021653895.1 Mastomys natalensis | reverse complement strand
GCCTTGACATGGGTACAGGGTTTGGGCTGTCTGCCATTTGCTTTCCCGGAGTATCCAGCATCCCTGAACCAGAAGCAGTCTGGTAGTGACCCCAGCCTGTGTGGGGTATCATGTGCTTTTGTACTAACCTTGGGTAACCTTTCAGGGTCACCTGGATGTCTGGGTATCACTTTCTGCAACCTCTGGAAGCCGTAATCTATGGTTGGCTCATTAAGGGCTGCAACAGGGACACACAAACACAGAGCAAGTCAGTCACTGCCGTTACATCATCCACTGTGCATTTACCACATGCTTCCACACAGATGTGCAGTTCTTCCCCCGTATGCCTACACGGAAGCTCCCCTGCATGTTTGTTCAGCCTTAAGGAATAGACTCCCCTCCCCCTTCTTTTTGCAATGATTATTTCACATCTATAATTAGACTGGAAGAAAGTCAAAGGGTGGCTCAGTATATTGTAAAAATGGCGGTGCAGTCCCGCAGTGACAGGTCTTGAGGCCATATATAGCCATCACCACAGCCATGATGTGGTGCCTGCATCACACGGTGCGTTCCTCACCAGCCAGGGATTTATGGGGAACTGGCAATTATGACATATGTCTGGCTATTGCTAGCCTCAGATTTATCCCTGTGGTCCTTTTTTGTCTAGCATATTGCCTGAGCACAGACCAGGCAGGAGGAACACTTACTCTTGCAAAGCTTTAATAATCTGTGAATGGCTGACTACAAACTGATATAGAGCGCTATCATTCCACAGCTGCAATCCACCAGCCCCACGAAATTGCCGGCCACAAATAGTAATTAATCTTTTTATCCCTCAAATTGTAATTTTGACTATGAACTGTGCGTGGCCATAAATCAGAGGCACATGCACCCTGTACAGTGCATGAATCACAGCCTGGACTCCATTCGACTGCACACACTGTGTTTAACAAGCTTTATAAGGAGCCATCGGGCTTTATTACGGCTCTGCCTGACTCCAACAAAAACTGAGCCCGCAGGCCCGGGGACACGAGTTAAGATGAAAATACTTATTAGAGTACATTATTTCTTGATGTAGATATCGTTTTCTGTGGAGTAACTCCACGGCACACGGCGCGACATAAATCAGTAGGTTTTCGGAGACTAATAAGACCTGCCGCCATCTATTCATTACTCCGCCCGCAATTTGGGCCATCACTCATTAGTAATTTGATGATTAACGCCACCCAGGTCTGCGGAGTGTGGGAGAACACAAAAGGCCATAGCTTCCTGAGAGGAAGCTTGGGGCTGCCTTGGAAAGTGCTCTCCACAATAATTGGTCACCATTATCCTCGAGTGCTGAGCTGTCGGTGCGTCTTGTAAGCAACCCAGGACGCCTTACACATACACTCAATAATGCGCCCGAAAGTTGAGGACCACAATATGATTTGACATTCCATCATACATCCCGGAGACAAAGGTCCGCACAGGAATGTGAAGTAAGACATTTTCTTGTTAATAAAGCATTGATCCGATGTATTGATTTTACATGACACGGCTTTTGCTGGGATTTTGCCCTCTTTTTTTCTTTGCAAATAGTAAAACCCTTCAAAATGCCTTGGTGTATGTGACATGGCAAAATTTCTAACTCTCTGTGATGTAAATTCTATATGTGTAAAACCACTTCATAATCAGACCATTAATCATCAGAAGCTGTCAGCATTGACTGGGGGGACAATTTGTCATGTCTCTGCCTCGGCACAGGCAAGGGTGTCAGGCAAAAATGCAGTGTGGGCATCAGGGAGGATGGGCTCCAGTCCCAGCAAACGACTTGGTCCAAAAAGGGTAAGATGAAGTATTATGTTTCTTGATCGGGGTGTTGAGGGGGAAGGTGGCCCAGTGTGCATTCCTAACATGTCAGGTTTCTCCTCTCTGCCAGCTAATCACCACGACTGTTTGACTTAATGAATCGGCCTGATGAAAGGTGATCAGAAAAGATAGATGGGCAGTCGTTATTGATTTCATGCAAATGCCCCTGACAGGTGATAGGCGCTTTAATGCAAGCTCTCAGAAGCTTTATGACTGTGATAAGCATATACTCACTCCGGGAGAGACATTCTCCAGTGTCTCAGTTGAAATGATACTCTTCTATGACCCAAAGTGTTGCATAAACAGTATAAATATGAGGGCACCTTTCATCTCTCAATTCAAACCAACAGGCATTAGCAGCGTGAATATACCACCAAAGTAAATAGGTGTGGCATATCAGGAAAGTTCAGGCAGGGTACAAAAGTATACCAGGGTCAGTCCCCACCAGACTGGACAAGCCACACAGCAAGGGACATAGCGCTGCTCTTCCAGCCAGAAGATGTCCACCCCCAGGGGTCTTGCTCCAGAATCTCAAATGTGTGTATGTAGCAAAAGTGTTGGAACCTGTCTTCTCTTTAGTAGCAGGAGTGTTGGCAGGCCTTTACAGTCCTGGAAGTTTCTGCTTCTATGATGGATCTCCCTATGTACCTCTGGGTCCCCTGGAGCACTGTCTGGTCCCATTGAAGGCCAGCAGCCCTCAGATCCTCAAAGAACCCATCCCTACCCATGGCTGGTGAAGAGTGGCTCAATCCTCACTGGCCAATTCTGCAACTAGAGGAGAAAGCAGGAGACCTCCCCACACATCTAATAACCCCTCAGCATGTCGAGTTTACAGCCTAGAGCCCAGCCAAGCCAGGGCAAGGCGCTGGCACGTCCAGTCACAGAGCCCCGAGCCAGGCCAATCAATACCACTTTCCTGTTTTAGAACTGGGTAATTATGAGGGGGAGAGATTGCCTGACCTTTCACCTGCACTGCATTACTTTGCTGATATTAAGATAAATTGCCTGATTTTGGGTAAACATATGCTGCAATTCAAACTGTCAGCACTGGTTTGCTCAGGGATAATTTGTATTGATCTCCCAGCTTCTTCCCAATTTTGCTTACTGACCTCGTGGATAATTAGAGAAGGAGCCCTGGGTGAGCTCAAGTCGGGGATGAAGAAGAAATATGAAGAAGAATAAAGCAAATTTGTTTTATGTTAATATTTGTCGGTCCGCCCCTCACATCTGTCAGCATCAGCAAAGCCATAAATTAATGCATTTGGTTCCCGAGCAATTTATTCCAAGGAATTATTTAGCAGCATGCTTAGTCTCCAAACATGTGTCACTGGGTTAAATTAATTTAAACTCTGCCTTAAACACAACAAAACAAATGTTATTTTCTGCTGAAGGGGAAAAAACAATAACATTTATCAAAAATGTATCTGTAAGCTAGCACCTTTCTGCATGGATTTCCGTCAATCTGTGAAAGGGAGGGTGGGTTCTCTAATAAATCCCCCCTCCGGAAGTAATTAGCACCCATTATTTGTCCTGAATTCAAATTTCGCTAAGATGGCCTGCTGCCTGTAGGAGATGAATGTATGTGTGAAATTATATCGTTTAAGATATGTCAGATTACAAGGCTGTTGTATCAAAAGTCATAAAACAAATCTCCCCTGTGAAATATCTCTTTATTAACTGTGCCATAAGATATTAACATTCCTCATTTAGTGGAGGGCCTTTTATCTGTTTCAAATACATTATTCGTCCTTTTGGAGATAAACTGTATTAATATCCATTTGAGTAGGCTACTGTGGCCTAATGCATAGTAATTTTTGTTGGAGAGCTTTTATTTTAGAATAAGAAAATTACACAGCAATAAAACCTGAATGAATCAGAAGCTAGAATGGCCGGGAATCACATTCCATGCCAAATGAGGCAAGCAATCAGGCAGCCTGTGAAAGGCCAGATATCCGGCTATCATATGCAGGCCAGTCTCCAGTGTGGGTCCTACAAATAGAGGCTGACATGGCCACATAGACGATTCTGCACGCTGGATAGCCTGCAGCTCAAGAAGGACGCATATTTAAATACATTCAAGTGTACTGGAGTTAATCTCGTTACTTTACATGCATTGAAGTCATAACAGAAGCAGCGTTCTAAATATTTAAGTCATGCCCATGTACTGGGGGATTAATCATAGCGCAATTGATAAAATTTTAACGGTCTGTGATGTCGGTTCAAGTTGGGATTGCCAGAGCTAATGTGGCAGCCGAAAATGGCATCAGGCTTTGCGCTGCAGCTGGGGCCAGAGTAGCTCCAACTGGCCTGCTGCAATTAGAAACGTACCAATGGGCAACCGTGCTGGGTTTTTCTTTCTGTGACATCAGTCATTGGAGTTTACATTTTGATGGCTGAACTGTCTTTGTCAGCCAGCCCTGCTCAGGGTTCTGTGTTGTTCTCCAACATCCCAAAATGTAAATGGCTTTCGTCAGACTTCAATGGCTAATCCATTGGTGTGTGAACCCATTCACTTATGTGAATAAGGGGAATGCTCCTGACCACGGATGACATGCAGAAAACACTGCAGATCGAAAAACAAGGTTTAGGACTAGGATACTTTCCTACAGAGGACAAGGCCAACCCACTCACCAGAAAGTTTTACTAAGCAGCTACTTTGCTTTCAGGGCTCAGCTGTATCTGTGTCCCAGAGGTGTGAAAAACAGCCTCAAGGGCAGCAGTCAAGAACCAAAAACTGTTGCTGTGGACAGTTCCCCACATCACACCTCCACCCCCGCTCCAGGGGGCTCCTTGGTGGTGGAAGTGGAGAGGACCATTGCATGAAGGAGGGGCCACAGGGACAAAGCTTAATTGTGACAACAGCCTCCTGAACACCTTCCTTCCGTTCCAGGGAGACCTGGATCCGGCTGCCAGCCAGAGAGCAGTGGCCTGCCTTTAAGGACTGCTGAAGTAATTGCTCTTGCAGCAGAGTTGTATCTTTAAAACAGTGACATTAAACACACGAGGGGTGACTCCCAGGTAAGACACAGCTGCTTTTAGCACCATCTTTCCACCCTGGAAGCTCAAGCCCGCATGCAGGTTGCAGTGCAGCAGAGTCTCCTGCCCAAAAACCCTGACTCCAACAGTAACAACAGGAAGACATTCATTTGCTCCATTCCAGCTGCTGGCTGCAGCTATTAAGTGAGCTCCAGTTTCATTTCAATAATGATCGGCTTCCTGTAACTTCCCAATCATGCATTTGTCATAATGCAGTAATTTTCTTGCTACAAACAGATCCTCATAATGAGGCCGTTTTTCACATTAGCAACATAACTACATAATAAGAACATCTGTAGTTCCTTTTCTGAGGGACAAGAACGCGCTTCAATTAAGGCAATGGGTTTGTTAAATAAGATATAGTATATTTTACTAACAGGGATACCCAGACCCTGCCCCAACAGACTACAAGCCGTCAGTGTGCCTGAATGAACACAGGTTGTAATGTGTAAAAATTAAATAAAGTAAAATTAAATTGCTCAATACAAAGACATTCCTCTAGAGGGTGTTGGTGATTTTAGTGACAAAGTGCTATTTGCTGACAAGTAGTTTACACATTAACCAGCCGAATCCAAGGGGGAAAAATGCCAATAGCAATTATATCACCTTGAGGTTATTAAATGTCCCACTGATAAGTAACTAGGTGAGCTTGACCAGGTGATAAAGACTGCTGTGAGCAAACGATTGCTTGTGAAGAATGCTTCTCTGCCCCGCTGTTTCTCCAGATAGCTTTTCTTTCAAAAATGACTGTATAAAAAGTTGCATTAAAAAATGTATGGCTTCGGAAGTCAAAATTGATACTTAGCACCCCCCCCCGTGTCCCCTCCACTCCAGCTAGAGCACTTTCATCATTCCACCTCAAAACACTACACAAAGTCCCCACATGCCTGGGTTTTTCTCTCCCCCTTTTTTAGGCTTTAAAATGATGCTAAGTTCTCCACTTTATCATCAACTGTCTGCTGCAAGCGCATTTCATCTATAAGAAATTCAGATGCTCGGGAAATTAAAATTTCAAAGATCTGCTGCAAAAAAAAAAAAAAAATCAATGGGGCAAGATCAATGCTCATAGAAATTTCATGAACTTTGAACTGATCCGGGCATGATGATGAGGGGTGGCTGGAGTCGCAGGCAGCTGACAGGTCTTAGTGTGGATGAGAAGCAGCCGGGCAGCGGGGAGGAGTGCCGCGGTTTACATGGGCTTTTGCTTTCATATTTTGTTGGACAAAAATTTTTAATTTTTAGTCTATTTCAGTAACAAGCAGAAACTTGTGGGGGGGAATCTGCCTTCCCAACCCAACGTGTGGCTCTCCCTGCTTAAGAGCACCTAATGCTTTGCACACTAACGCAGCCACAAAATGAAATCGGTTCCCTTTGCAGCCGATTGCAGGTGCAAATTAATATTGTAAAATGAAGATCAATACATGGACAGGGCCAAATCAATAGTGGCTAAATTATTGCTGCATTTTCCTCCTCATTCAAGATGAGTTGTGTTTTCCTCTCAAAGTCAATACTTCGCAGCTTTTCTCATTAATTTCTCAATAAATTTGGCAATGAATTTCAATCACAGAACTCGGCAGGGTGAGCTAGGCATTGTGGTGTGCATGGGAAACACAAAGGCCACGCGGTCCCCACATCGCTCACTGGGGTACTGACCTGGCTAAGGGACAAACAGTGAAGACATAGGTCACCCTTCTGCTTCTGGAGACCAACCCCAAATTTGATATCTCCTGTGAATGGCTTGGGACTTGTCCAGTGTCTGCTCTGGGTCACTGTGGGAAGATACCATTCCCAATGCCAGGCCCACCTAGAGTCAGCCTCAATTTCCCACCAGTTCCTCCAGAACCTACCATGTTCCATCAGCATATCTTCTTGGAATAAGAAGCACCACAGTTGACTTCTAATTGGGATTTAGAGCCTCCCTGCACACTCGGAGAATACTGTTCTGGTATTCATACAGGCAGCCCAACCAGGCCTACTGCACAGGGACCCACTTCCATTCACCACTGCCTGGCAGCGGATGGCAGCATTGTGATATGACACCAAATGCAGAAAAGGGGGCAGCCCATCTTCCTTGTTACCAAAATAATACCCTTGCTGACAACTATTGGACTGCATTCAAACACTTTTGTTTACATACCTCAAAGAATGCACTGGATTGTGGCTCGCATAGGCGTGGGAAAACTACAGCAACCAAGCCCAGCCCTGCAGCTAAAGAAAACCCAGGCCCTGGAGCCTGTGCTCTCAACATCACACCTGTCTATCTCAGGATGGTCCAGCACAGACGCACCCCAGACAAAGATCCAAGGTCTGCCAATCCCTGATGTGACACCCTGTCCCCAAAGCTGTAATTTTAACCAGCTCTCTAGGCAGAGAAGTCTGTTCCAAAGGGAGGCAGCAGTGAGTAAAACCATCCTCAATATCATGAAACCACCACAAACTTCCAAGTCACTCTCTGCTTTGGGAAACCAAGTTCCCCATGTCCTCATCCTCTCAGAGATTTCATGAGAGGTGGAAGGAGGTCATAAAAGCCAAGAGAGAAACACACTCTGTAGACAGCAATGGATGTGCACACTTAAAACCAGCAGGAAGATCTCTTTGCAGAGTAGAGTTGCAGAGCAAGCTTAGGAAGCCAGCTCTCCCAGGCTGCAGACACCCAGGCTGTGGCCTAAGACAAAGGTCCCTCTTGAGGGCTGAGTGTCTCTGCTCCCATGGCCTTGTGACAACCCCTACTTCCTAGAGAGTGTAAGGAGGGTCACTCAAGGTGACCCTACAGCACATGCCTACCTCATTCAGAGAAGTGCATATAGCCTGTGCTTAAAGGTGCTGGGGCACAGTGGCCAGGCTTCTGAAAGACACCAAGCCTACATGATAAAGCTATCAAGCATCTCTAACTTTGAAGCACAAAATGAACATACTATTTGTCTTAACATCTGCATGGATTTGTTTCTAATATCTATATGTCCATCAACTATACATACAATATATACGCAATCATGTGGTACATCTATTCAATGGAATACTATTCAGACGTGTAAAGACATGTCTCTGGACACATGCTACAGGGGAACCCAAGAACATCATATGCTATATGAAAGAAGCCAACTCCAAAGGCTGTGTTTTGTGTGATCTGCTCCTACGGGAGTGAGGGTTAGACCAGTAGCAGCCAAAGCCAGGGATGGGAGGAAGAGATGTGAATGTGGAACATAGCTTAGGATAAAATCATTGAGATAGGTTTACAACACTGTGCATATATAAAACCTTTTGTTTCTCAGCTTCTGCTGACCGTTTTTGTACAGCAAACTGCACCCAAAGCAGATGTGAGGTCCCCAGTATTTGCAACCCCATGTTGACTGTGGCACTATTCACAATAGCCAAGATATAAACTCAGCCTAGATTTCATCAGCAGTAACGGTAAGGAAGAAGCACAAGCACATTATGGAGTCTTAGCCATGAACAAAACATAACAAAACAAAACAAAAAACATAGATTTGCAGGAAAATGGGTGGAACTGGAGATTACCATGTTAAGTGAAATAAGTCAGACTCAGATGAATTTCTAATGTTTTTCCTCATAGGCATAGTTGGTTTTTTTTTTTTTAAGTAGGGGGGGTATAACAGATCCAAAGGGAAGAGGGGGGAACAGGAGGTGTTGAGGAGGAGGGCAGAAAGACAAAACATTGCATGTTGTAAGTGTGTGAAAATGTCATAATAGACCCCATTAACTCACATGCTAACTGTAGGTGGGAGAATGTAGTGAAGGCTTTCATCTGGGTGTGCCTGTGCTGACGGAAATGCTCTTCTGCATGTTGCCTGGCAGGTAGCACAGGTGCTTCTAGCAAGAGCAAAGACACACACCAGCTGAGGAAAGCAGAACCCAGCTCTGGATTGACAGACTCCCATGTGGGATTTCCCATCATGCTTTACCCTTCTGACTTCCCACTAGCATCTAACTCCAGGTCTTTCAGGCTGAATACAGAAGGAAAGAAATATTTGGAGGCAAAGCCTTTAAAGACGTGGCCAGGATAAATATAAGTACTGGAATCCTCAAAGCTCAGGCCTTGTGCACAGGGTGCTGCACTCTACATGTGTCATAGAGGGCAGCCCTGCTGGCCAGATGTGCTACTGCATGTCTATGACCCTGGCTCTCAGGAGGCAGAGGCAGGAGGATCAGGCACTTAAAGCCAACCTGAGCTACATAGTCAGATGAATTAAAAAAAAAAAAAAAAAAGACATGAAAATGGAAGGGTCTAGTTGGGAAGAAAATTGCTTTCAGTAGGAGGGGGAATGGGAAAAGAAAATAAGGAGTGAATGACCTAAAGTATAAAATACATAAGATGAAGCTGTCAGAGAATTAGGAAGGAGAGAGAGAGGAATGGGGAGGAAGGGTCAAGCTCTGCTCTCATGCATGTTGGAGATCAGAAGTTGTCTTGTAACCGGAGGTGGCTGGTCCTCACCTGTGGCCTTTATAGCTTCTCATGCCCACCTCCACCTTGCTCCCCGGACATCAAGACCAAGTCACATTCTTCTTGGAAATCTTCCACACCCTTGCTGAGCACCTATGGTGCAGCCTCCGGGCCATTTCCAGAGAAAATCCCACAGCTGTGGCACCTGCAAGTTTTCGGGGAGCCATTGCTATCCTGCCTGAATCCAGGATGTGAGAATACTGTTTGCATCGAGGAGGCTGTTTTTATTAACTTCTCTCCACACATGTTTCTTTCCCTCAAGACTGAGTCAGTGAAGTTGTGGCAGTGTTCATGCTGGATATGTGTCACAGGCCATGTAGATCCCAGGGGAGCTTCCAGGATGAAGACAAGAGTAGCTTCCCTTGGCAAGAACCCTTTGCTGCACAAGCAAGATGTGTTTCCCCCCTCACATAGGTACTCCCATCCTTGAGCACCTAAAGAGTCACTGACTTTTCTTCCCAAGAGTTACCCATAATACCCTACTGAGAACTCAGCCTGGATACGCATGAGATAAACATTGACACACACACCCCCAGAAAGCAGATACCAAACCACAGTGACCTGTGCTGCACCATGTCTAAAACTGAGACACCACATTCCCCTTGGTGACCATCCAATCATCTGGCTTTCCCAAGCTCCTGGTTGAGGAGCAGTAAGGGAGAAGGTACATCATCCATGGGTAGATACAGGGCCCAGTTTCTCAAATGATGCCATGACAAAGACCAAACAGAACCTGGGGCCCTGTTCAAGGCAGAATGTTAGCCCTATGGGTACAGTGTCTCCTGAAGGCAGGGAGATCTGTGAGCCTGTGGCCTCTGGTAGTCACAGGCTGTCTCACTAACCAATAGCAAGCTAACTTCACTTGGGTAATGACTGCCGTTTCCAACCACAGGAAGCACATAAGGAAATTCTAAAGTCTTTGGCTTAGGATATACCCCGGCTGGATGACAGGGGCACACACAGCAGCCACCTGTCATAGCCATGAACACACAACAGGAGCCTGGATTCTTGATGTGTATGCCCCTGAGTGCTAACAGACCTAAGCTTCTGTGAGGGATTTTGTGTTGGGAGTACTGTCATCAAAGAAAAAGCACTGATGGTTAGGTGGTGGATGGCTATCATGCACACATCAGGGCATCTACACTGACATGGAACCAGAACCAAGGAGGACAGGCCAGTAGCACTTCCCTATCCCCATGGAGACCAAAGGAGATATGTCAGTCAGAGATAAGGAGAGGGGATAAAAAGATGGAACAGAACTCTAGTCAAACCCCCAAACCAACCTCATAGCTTTACAGACTTCCAACTTCTCTGTGGCCACAGGATGCCTATAGGTACAGATCTAGGCCTACAAAGGCTCAGAGATCTTGAGACTCCCTTGCCTAGTAGTAGGGTTTCCACATGTGGAAGATTGAGAAGCGATGATGCTTCAAGAGAGAATTTTAACTAGAGTCAAAGAAAAAGGTACCCTTGATAATGCTATGCCTTCAAAACAAACAAATAAAAACTCCTCTGAGCCTAATGTATACCAAGATCTGCAGTGGATCCTAGTCTCCATGGAGTTTGTGTTTTAAATTGTCACATGATCCCATCTGCACCTTTAACAAATATGCACCACTCCATCAGCCCATGCCTGCAAACCCAAATAGGGCAAATCCCATCTGCTCATCAGGGCCACATGAACCTCTATAGTTATCCAGGGTCAACAATCTGCATCACAGACTTCCATTTTGTTGTTGAATTAAAAATCATCCAAAGGAAAGAAAGTTAGATCTTGATAATTTTCTGCAACAAATTTAGAAGGCCCAGAAGTCAAGCGATAGTTCTTTGAATGTATCTTTTCCTCGTTGTTTCTGCATCTCGAGTTCTACTCAGCTGGCCATGGACAAGAGTTAAGAACTCCTAGAAATATAAGCTTTCTATGGAGGCACACAGGGACCTCAGTCCGGCTGTCCCAGGAGCCAGCCTGCACAGAACATTCCAGAGTAAAACACTCTCCCACTCATTGTGGGAGGAAGCTCAAGCATTAGGCTATGAGTCCAAGAGGCAAGGAGTAGCCACGCCCCTTGTCTCCATGAGAGGGCCAATGGGCAGTTTTTCTCCCTCCCCCTTGGTGTCAGAATCACCACTTCCTTTTAAAGTTCTCCACCAAGATGTTGGCTCTGCAGCTGCACTGGCTCTCATGCTCAACCCGCTGGAGGGTTCCCTGGAATGAGCTGCCTGCCATCTTACCTTAAACGTATTCTTTTGCCCTGCTTATTCTTTGCTTGGTCACCTTCATTGTGTTAAATGGCCATTAGTCCATGTCTGTCCCCCACTCCCCACTACTCCCAGTGTCTTTTCCAGCCAGAGCTGGAAATAAAACTTCCCTAGATCGAGCTGCCAGGGAGGAAGGATAGGAAACAGGGACCCTGCCTGTGTCAAAGAAAGAGGGTCAAGCCTGTCTCTCCCATCCACAACCTGCCTACCCTAAGCGAAGCCAACGACCCTTTTGTCCTTTGGGTAAGACAAATGGCCGTCTCCTCGAAGCCACGTCTTGTCAGGTGGGCTGTGAAGTCAATACCTTCACCTTGGTATGGAAACTTTGTGATTTATCAGTCCGTCTCCCCTCTTGGGTTCACGCAGCCCCAACATACACAGCCAATCGGGCACCTGGAGCAGACCTGGTCACAGCCAGTTGGAAAGCAACCAAAGCCTCTGTGATGACAGACAAATGTGTCTTCTTAGCAACAGCCCAAAAGCACTTGACTTGTACTAATAACAAAAAGGCCACGCTGGTCACCGTGGGTCTAAAGACGAAGCACCCTGTCACCAGCCTGGTTGGGAAATTAGCAAATAATGTTCTTTTCCTTGATAAATGGGTGACAGCCCCGTCTCACCAATCATTTTTAACATTTTGATGCATGTCTATGATCCCACTGGAGGGGCAGAAAAGTTTACTGGCCCTCAATTTTCACATGATGAATGGAACTCTCTAAATGTGCGATTTCTGTATGAGGTATAGTTCATTTTAAGCAATTCTGGTAAATGGGTGTCACTGATTAGGACAAATTGTCTACTTGTGCTGTGCCTCATTCTCCTGCCCTCCTTTGAGACAGGAAAGAGGAGACCGCAGGGACACGGAGCCTTCACACAACCCTCTTTAAAGGGATATGTTCTCCAGCCATGCCCCAGCAACCTCTTGGCACGCGGCAGCATCGCTGATTGTGGCTCAGGTAGTGCCATGTGCCACCCAAGGGAGGACACCAGGTGAATGCTACCTCCTTGCCTGAGGCTCATAAGGACCCACCCACAGTCTTCAGTCCATACTCCCAGGGGAAGGGGCTGAGGCCAGGAAGCTTACCACCTAGTCCTTGTGAAAAAAAACACAAAAGTGAGCACTGTCAGCTATCATGCTTAGACATGTGGCAAAAAGCAGGAGTGGGGTAAGGCTGGGAAGAAGGGGTGCTATTTGAGTCATGGAATAGCTGGATAAAGTTTCAAATTTGGGAGCCTAAAGATGGCCTGAGCTGACAGTGCAGCCCCATGCTAACCTTCAAAACTAGTAACTTGACATAAGAGCCAATGTATCCAGGGGTATCCATTACTAGGGGGTGGCTGGGTGTGATGAGGACACAAACATCCTGAAACTTCTGATAGGGATCACCATCATGAGTGACAAGTATGGCCACGGGCACACTCACTGGAGACAGGAAAGGGTGTCTGGCTGTCTTGGCAGGGGAGGTGAAATCTCTGATGACTCCGGGTCAAAACCCCACATTCTCAGAGCCAATAGGACAGGATGTGTTCCTGGATTGTACATAGCAGTGGCTTGGAGTTTAGGGCTGAAATAATTGGGTGGTTTGTGTTTAACATTCGGTTTAGCAGAATTCAAACAGCATGAATCATGGGCGGCAATTTAAAATCATGTGTTCTGCAGATACAAGTGATTTGTTGGGACTACCACCAGCCTGGGAGAGAGGAAACTGGAGCTGTCCGGCTGTGGTGAAGGGTGTTTGGAATCCATGGTGTGGACAGAACCATGTCTAAATATTCACAAACAACCTTTCTACATGCCAGAAACACAAGGGCTTTCCCAGGTAAGAAGAAATGACATGGAAGGTGGAAGCCAGCCAGGAGACTCAACAGGAGGGAAATTGTCTCCTGACAGGTACAGGATGGAGCTGGCACCCCTCAATATGGAGCCAGTTTTAAGACACAATGTGACCTGTTTCTAAAAAAAAAAAAAAAAAAAAAACAAACTTAAACACTGTATCAGAGAGAACACAAACTGCTTGCAATTACTGACTGAGAGATGGTCTCCCAAGCCTGACATCAAATGCACGTCTGTATGAAAATATTCCCATCCAATGAACACATGACAGACCTGGGGCCCTTCCAGATATCCACCGCGTGTCCACTTTAGACGGGTCTATGCTGCCTGCCAGTATCTTGTTGAGTGACTGGGCTCAGTCTGTTACTGGCGACATGTTGACTCCCAGTAATTTGTGATAATTTCTTTAATTGAGCAAAAAAGAATTCTCTAAAATGAGGGTGGGTCAATCAAACTTCAGGGCAGGAGGTCAGCAGAAAAAGCCCCCAAGTCCCATTCCTGGTGTCTCCTCCACTAGGCTTAAACCCAAGTCACACCATCAGCCTCTGTGCCTTTGTTAATCAGGAAACATTTTGCCAAATGTCCATTTTGAGGTCTGCCCCCCCTCTCTCTTTCTCTCTCTCTCTTTCTCTCCCCTCTCTCTCACTCTCTCGCTCTCTCTCTCTTTACTTCACACTTGAGAACAGGTCTGCAAAAGGCATTTTCATGAGAACATAATCTCAATTAGAAGCATACAAATTCCAGCCCAACTTAATCAGGTAATGCCATAATGTTTCTATTCTAATTAAAAAATAATTTCTTTTATTACTCTTAACAATGTGATGTGTTTGTAGCAGTAAAAATATGAGAGCAAAAGCTGCTTGATTTTTGCCTATATGGTGAGTTCCTCAGGTAGGCAACTCCAGGACTGTTTAATTATTATTAAACAAGTCAATGGTATGCTATTAGACAAATATTAAAACAAGCATTGCACTTGGTTATTAATTTGAACTATTCACTTTTAAATGCAGCAAATATCTCATTAATTTAATTTTAGGTGCCCACCAGTTTATATTGCATTTTACAGTCTGAAGGCAATTTACTATTAACTGGCAATTACATACACAGTGATTGTTAATTCTGTTCCTAAGTGCTAGCCGCTTGAAAATTGTTCTCTCTCTCTAATTTCTGACCTTCTTACAGCAGGGGTGAGGCTCGCTGGGAATACAGAGAACTCCTATGGAAGAGCTGGACATGTCATTTGTGGCTCATTCTTTTAATTCACCGTGCTAATCAACTGAACCGCCACAGTCTCCCAAGGTAATTGTGACTTGAGAGGGACTATGAACGGCAGCCAAGGGGCTAGATGGATGGGGCCTGGCCAGCCTTCCCCTTCCAGGGGCAGAGGCTGAGCACGACCACTCTGGGTTGACTAATAGGGTCTGGTTTTGAAAAATCTGGTGTTTCTCAGGTCACTGTAAACAGCTCATTTAGACCTCTGCCAAGTCCCTCCCAGCCTTTGGCAGGCTAGTGGCAGCCCCTCCTCCAAGCCCAGGTTCATTATCCAGTGGCCCTGCAGCCCCACAGCTGGCTTCATGCCGGGAAGGTTAAATGTGAAGGTGTCCCAGCAGCCTCCGGGGCCTGGGCACACTGATGGGAACCAGACGCCCAGGGGATGGCGCCCATGTTGTGACATCCAGAGGGGCTGGCTCAGTTTTCATTGGGGAGAGGGAGTCCCTGTGATTACCTCATTGTCCCCATCAATTTCAGGGCAATGCAAATCAGACAGAAGCTTCCAGGCCAGACAGGTTATGACCCCACCTTTCCTCAGCTCCCTGAGAATATAGAGTCCTGTATCCCTTACACACATGTGAAATGTATATTCCTGGTAATGATCACACACTACACAAACACACACACACACACACACACACACACACACACACACAACACACTAGCTAGGTAGTTAGTTTGGAAGGGCTAAGCTTGCATAGCCTTGCAGCAAATGCTCACACATTTGAAAACAGGAAATCTCCAATCCCAGGGCAGGAGGACCTGAGTCTTGGGGTCTAACAAGTCCAGTCAGCTTGAAAGTAGATGCTACCATGCAGAATGGACAGTAAGTCCCAGAAAGGCTCATGAGGTTAGAACAAGCTCAGGAGACACTGCATTCCTTTGGGAGGCAATGAACACTCTGGTCAAGGAGGGCATTCCATCTAGCCAGAGAGCAAGGAGCTTCAGAGAGTGCCCTTCCCTACCCATCTGCCCAGGAGAGCTGATAACTGGGATTGCTACCACATGAGCACTGCCAGCCAATGACAAGCAGCTCCTCCTACCTCCACACCTGCATTTGTTCACAAGTGTTCAAACCAGGTCCTATCTGCAGCACTGGGGACAAACACAGGTAAAGGAAGAAAATCAGGACCTGGATCTCTCTGCCATAAAACTCTTGTAAAAAAAATGTTTTTAAAAATGGGGGTGGCCATTTCTAAAAATTAGCCATCTTCAACATTCCAACAAAAACCCCAAGGATACAAAGACCTCATAACAATCTCACTAGAGAACAAGGAAGGCAGGGTGGTGAAGAGCAGGCCAGGCTTGCCAACTGTGGACACAGGCTCACTTGGGTGCCACCAGCCAAGCCAGGCCACATGAGCAAATAGGAACTCACTCAGTACACCCAACCCTGACACGTCTCCCTTAGCTCGCTCTCAATGCAAGAGCAAATGTGCATCATCTCCACATCCAAGGAGCTCATATCGTGAACAGGTTCCCCAAGGACCTCAGTGGAAGTCCAAAGTGTCAATAACTCTCCACAGCCAATACTATTTACTAAGTGCCCTCAGTTGTCCTTGATCCTTGCCAAAACCCCATGAGGAAGTGAGGAGAGAAAACTGATGGTCCAACAGCCAGTAGCCTGAGGCATAGGGTCATCTAGTTAATATTCTAGGTTCTTGCATAGGGCCTCTGTATCCTGAAGTTTCTGGCCAGAGACTCAGCCATATATTGTACCCATACCTACAGCTACCTTGACGAGGTATGTTGAATGTATGTATGGGATGGGGTGGGTGGTTAGCTCATTCATACACATGACCCCAAGACAAAGATGCTGGGAATGCCCAACCAGGCCCAAGGTAGAATTCCAACTTCTTATCTCCCCAAGAACTGGACATCTAATATGAGTACCCTTCACTGAACAGCAGAGGGATCTGTAGATATTCCTGAATTGACTATGGGTTAATATTTAATAATAACAGCTTAACTTGAATGTGAATTCAAGACATCTAATGCACTAAACATCATTGCTGAGCACAACCTACCTTAACTATGTACAGAGCACTTACAAAAACTATCCAGGGTAAAGTCCATTTGGTAATGCATGGACAGGAACTGCACATGTTCAATGAACAATGTGCTGAAGGCAAGAAAACACTAGTGATGATGTGAGAACATCTCCCCGGAAGAAACTCAGAAATAAGTAGAAGTATTATAATTTGGGGACCCACCTGTACACGGTTTTTGTCCCATTTTTGTCTTTTTGTTTTGATACATCCTCAAAATCTAGAGGAACTTTTCTTTCAGCCTCTAGACTTTCCAGAAGGCCAAGAATATCCAGATCCCCAAAGTAGATGGGCACATGAACCTTCTGCTATGCCCACACCCCTGTATCCCTTCGGTTCTAGGATCCTGGTGCCCCACATTGACCAGGTAGGGGTCAAGAGCTGGATGCTCTAGAACAGTGGTTCTCAACCTCCCTAATGCCGCGACTCTTTAATACAGTTCCTTGTGACCCCCAACCATAAAAATTATTTTCACTGCCACTTCATAACTGTAACTTTGCTGCTGTTATGAACTGTAAATATTTTTGAAGATAGAGTTTGCCAAAGGGATCACAACCAAAGACTGAGAGTTGCTACCCTAAGATAAGGCTCTGAGCCATGCCTTAGGTGGCAGTAGGCCTACTGAGGACCAGGTGTCTATATGGGGCCAGTCTGCTCCTTTAGTACTTCCTGTAAAAGGAAAGAATTTGTCACTTCTGTGGTATCCTGAACCTTAAGGTGGCAGAAAGGGGCCTCAGAAACCTCCATGTAACCTGTCGGCTGGATAGAGCAGAGGATGGCACCCAGTTGGATACCAGCCCAGGCCCAGGCTCCTTCAGGTGGTAATAGAGTGCTCAATCCCAGAGCTCCAAGCCCTACAATGTGATGTCACCAAGTCCCTGCATATCCACAAATGATCAACAAGCATCCATCCCTTCCACCTTCCACCATCCCTGGGTTTCAGTAGGTGTTGTTCTGCATCAAAACCATTCCTGGTGCCTCACAGCCTGTGGAACAGACTGAGATTACAAGTCAAAATGCAGATGAGTGAAGTAAACTTAAGGTGAGGTTTATTTGT
This sequence comes from Mastomys natalensis, assembly GCA_021653895.1. Taxonomy (NCBI): domain Eukaryota; kingdom Metazoa; phylum Chordata; class Mammalia; order Rodentia; family Muridae; genus Mastomys; species Mastomys natalensis. The sequence continues at coordinate 2,872,205 of JAJTUV010000181.1, read as the reverse complement.
GGCATCTATGCCAACCTCAAACAAATCATGTCAATTAAGCACTTGTATAAGCAAAGAAGGATAGAAAAACCTCTGACGTCCCACTCATGGGGGCCACATAGGCCATCCATTCTATCTATCTGGGCTTGGGCTACTTGTATCCTCTGGAACTTTGACCCCTATAAGCAACAGCACCCTGCAAGGCCTAAGATTCCAGCCTTCCACTGGTTTCCACTGGAAGCCTAGGTAAGTGACAGGCTGTGACTTATTCCTTCCTGGTCACAGCTCAAGCAACTGAAAAGCAGTGATGAGTCAGACTGACAAGTGGGTGGGCACAAGGCCTTGCATGCAGCCAGGCATGAGGCAGCCACTCTCAGGGGAGTTGGAAGCTGCTGCAGTTACCAACAACTCTCCATGCTCCACTTTGCTCTACTGGTGAGAGGCAGAGACCTTCAATGGGGGGAAATGCCAATGTCACACTGCTGCATCTGTCCAGCCATCATGAGCTGTCTAAGATGTGGATGGAAATGTGCACCTGATAAAACTCAACAGCATGCCAATGGCCCTTACTCCTCACTTGTACCTCCCCCACAGGACCCCTAGACACCCACCCCAGGAGCCTCCCACTGAGATGGAGCACCCACCACGGCCCCACAGAGGCTGGAGCTGCATACTCACCAGTGTAGACAAAGCGTCCAGGAGCGCCTTTGCAGAACTGCTTAGACTTGTAGGAGAGGGTCACTTCAACAACTCCAGGGATGTGTCGTGGGGGTGTCTGCACTCGGATGGCGTGGGGGGTTATCAGCTACAGAAACCACACATGAACAAGCGCTCAGCGGTGCAGGCCCTGAGAGGCAGACACTTGCCAGTTGGATATAATTACAAAATGAGCACAAATTGGCCCATCGTCTCGGAATGTTCCCTCCTGTCACCCAGAGACTCTGGGCCTATGGTTCTTTAAGGGAAAGATCAGCAAATGTTCCAGGGTTTTAGTTTGCAGGAAAGGCCACAGGGCATCATTCATATGAAAATCGCCACCATATGTCTCCTTAAACCTGTTTCTAGTAATTCTAGAACTAATTGTTCCAGGGTACTGGAGGACCTCCTATGGCAGGTTTTAAACCCAAAGGTTGTGGGAGGAGGGGCAGACCCACCCACAGGACGGCCCACCACAGGCAAACAGTAAAAGGGAACTTTGCAATAGGTGTCATATCCCTACACCAGAAACAACTTGTCAAAACCATTCACAGAGGAGGCGACTGCTCAAGGCAGGCCAATTTCACAGGCTTACCTCACTCCACACCAACATAGTTCCGAACACAACTTGTAGACCGTCAAAGAAGTTGTCCCCGATTATGATCACAGTGGCGCCCCCCGTGGTCCAGCCTTCACTAGGGCTGATGGCCTTGATGCACGGAGTGGCTGTGCGCACAAGACAGAGGACGGAAGCTTTAGAACATAACCTGACATCATGGGCCCACCCAGCCCACCTCAAGTCCCCCTGGCAGCCATGGGAGGAGAGGCATGCTGTTCCTCCAGTACCCGCAAAGGGCAATCGTAGATCAGCATGTTGATGTGTTTAAAGCAAACTATTAAATGTTTTATAAAGCAAAGGCCAAGCCATGGAATACTAGTGAGCCAGAAAAAAAAAAGGCTTGATATAGCAAATTATGTGTCAGGGCAAATATGACTATTACAAATGATTAAGCTTCGTGTGCATGTGCCACGTCGATTTATCTGCTTTACTGTACAGATCTAAGCAGAGTCAATCAAAAGGCTGTTGAAGGAGATGGAAGAGCAAATGCCTTGGATTTCCATTCCCCATAAGCAGCTAATTGGGTTCGGTTTTTTCATCCGCGAACTTTGCCTTTTGGTTCAAAACTTCATTTTCCTCTGTCACTTCACAATTACGACTTTTCACTTTTCATCAGGGAAGAAAATCAAAAGCACTATATTAATACTTTTGTCAAAGGTACACATTTTACATGTAATATTGTTTGTCGACAGGAATCCCCAAGCTGCTGGCCTGACCTGCCTTTGTCTCCTGAGCCCTCAAATTTGCATGAGTTATTATAATAGCCACAGGGGCTGCTTTGCTGGGGGGCGGGGCTCACACAGCAGAAGGAGGGTCGGGGGAGGGGGCCAAGAGGCCACAGCCCTAGTGAAGTGGGCAGGAGGAGGCCCAGCATGGTGCTCACAGAAGCCTTGAGTGGGGAGGCTGAGCTG
>JAJTUV010000181.1:2857500-2867500 GCA_021653895.1 Mastomys natalensis | reverse complement strand
TAATCTGCCTTGCTTTTTGTGAGCTCAAAGGACGCCGTGGCAGACATCCATGCAGCAGCAGGGGGAATTAGTTAACTGGGAAACCATCAGCAAGTGTGTACACACTGCTGGTGAATATTAGATGATTGGATAATGAGGCGTTAGCTGGGAGAGGCTGCACAGGAGCAGGGATCTGGGCTTTGTGGGGGTGCTCTCTCCTTAACAAACATAGGATTGATTCAAAACCAGCAGCCTACCCCTATAGCATAGGCTAAACTGGGCACCAGACAGTCAATGGGTTCTTGGAACCAAATGGACAGATCTGAAAATGAACTTCCGTAGTGTCAGCTCTCTCAGGAAGTGACGAAATCAAGAGTGAGAAACCGGTGGTCTTTCGTAGGACATTTGAGAACTAGCCATTGATTGCAATAAAATAAAACAAGACAGAACAACCCTACTGCTGAAGAGGGGTGACTTCTCCTTGGAGACCTGCCTTGGCTGTTTCTCTGAGTCACCTATTTGCATTTTAACACCCTTAACTGCTCTCTGGGATGGGTCAGCCCTTGCAATCACTGGCAAGAAAGCAACTTCAGTTTCAGTCTTAATAAAACCCTGAGAAACAGACATAAAAGAAGTCTGCCCGGCAATGCTTCCACAAACAGCTCTTGAGGACACAGGCTCTCTCTGTGAGGCAGCCACTGGTGGCCTTTATTTTTCTAAATGCTACATTTTCTGCTTACAGTCAAATGCTTTTTCATGCTACTTACAAAAATAAATACTTGTACTTTGCTCAGATCATAATAGCTCATTAGAGGAGGCTGGTTTTTGGACTTAGACTACAACCTAACACCAGAGGGCTGAGGAGGCTTCCTTGAGCCTATCACATTGCAAGCTCAGGCTCTCTGGGGAAGCAAGGAACTGAGGGCCAGGGATTCAACCTTCTTAATTGTGAGCCTCATTAGTGACGGTTGCTAAGCAAAACACACACCTACCTCAGTGCATAGGAAGGAGATAAACAATACGTCACAGACTCTAATGACTCTGGTGCTCAAGACGACCTTTAATTATTATATTTTTGTTCCTATACCTTAGTCATTAATGTAGAAAAACAAATTAGTTTATTTTTGTGGACCACAGTAGATTCATAAATTGTCTTCCACTCCTCGTGCCGGCGTCATCCTTCACTAGGATAACCTGCACACGCCCCCTTCCTTGCCCTGCATCTGTCTCCCTCATGTGCGGCTCTTGAATTAGTCACCTTAGGATGGAGGATCTGTCTCAAAACCATTTAGTTTTACAGGATCTTTGCTCTGAAGAATTTAATCCTGTTGTTTTGTTTGCACGTCACTTAATAGAAACCCTCACGCTGCCTTCTCAGTCATTCATCCTGATCAGGGTCTCATGATCACTAAGATGTTTGACAGAGAAAGTGGCTCTTGTACAGGATGATTCTGTGCAAGCAGGAAGAAGGCAGTGCTGGGGGCTTATACCCGACCGTTTTTTGATTCTGTCTACTTGTCTCGCTGAAGTTCTCTCTCAACAAGGAAAACAAAGAGTTGATCACGCGGAGATGCTTTTTTAAAGACTCATTTTATGCTTTCTCTTTTGACTTTTTTCTCTCACCCCCTCCATTCCCAGTCTTTCACGTGAGTGTGCACACAAGCACACACATACACAGGGACTCCCACCAAGGATAGGAAATGGTCCACACAGTCCCCCTCTGGGCCAGCTGGGACAGGAAGTAACCAGCCATGGAAGCATGCACAGAGAGTTTGGGGTAAGTTTCTGGATGGGAGCTTGTAACAAGCCAAATGAAACCAAACCAATGGAAACTGTGAGCAAAAGAAATCTGAGAGACAAACCAATAACATGAAGTCCAGGGCAGGTGAGATGGGTGTGAGGACCAAGCAAGTAAGGGAGGAGGAGGAGGCTGGCAAGGCCTGGTCCCTCTCCACCTGAAGGAAGCTAGCTCTGCCTCATGGGGCTGAGGTGGTCTGGTTGCCTGGTGAAAGCAACTCCACGGGAATTAACACAAAGGATGGTACAAAGGAAAAAAGAAGCATTGCAAATAAAAAAAAAAAAATACATGAAGCATGTGCCTACCATTTTCCAGATAAGAAGGGGCCGTACCTTCTGACGGGTCTAGGCGGCGGGCCCGCCTCCCGTGTTTGGAATTGTTGTGCACAAACATGTTGTCAGACACGGCCAGCACGTGGCCGTCCACGTTGACTGTTGTCGATACAACGACCTGTGAAAATGAAGTGGATTTGAAAATGGAGTTGGCACAAGAGAGCCGGGGTGGGCACCGCCGCCACCATGTGAGCGAGATAAAAGCCAGCTCAGAGGCTGCACTGCGGAGACTTCACTTATCTGGAAACTCTCCACTGACTGAAGTGCATTCACAGCTCTCTCTTTTTTTTTTCCCTTGGCTAATGGGGTGGTTTGTTGTGTTTTGTTTTGACTCAAGATTGCTTCTTTTCAAAAAAAAGAAAAAAAGAAAAAAAAGGCCCTGCTCCACTAATTAGGGTTTAATCTCTTATTATGCTAACAAGTGGATTCAATTCAGAGAAATATTCTTCTAGCCATTAGCTTCCGAAATACCCCTCTAGCCACTCATTTGAAAACCTGTTTTGATTGATCTGCTCACATATTGATTAGATAGTTTATCTAATTTAAATTAGTTCACTTGAGACTAGCCTCTCTTGAAGACATAAGAGGGAGGATTCACTTGTCCCCCCAAAAAAGCTTCATAAAATTAGGGTTCTCACTGCTATTCCCATTCCATCAGCAGATGATACTTGGGTCAACTGTACAGTTATGTGTAATATCTGAGAAGGTAAATTCTTTGTACCTGAAAAAAAACTAAATTTGAATTGTGGACTTTATTTTAATGCAGGAAAAGGATCCCTTCTCAGGCTCATAAGGAAGGGTGGCAGGGGCCCACGAGAGGCTCAGAGAATGTTCAAGAGAGAGGGCAGGTTTGTTGGCTATCATGGGAGGAGAAAATGAAGCCACCATACAGAGAGACCACCTTGCTGATGCCAAATGTTTTCTTCCCAGTGAGGTCACAGAAAGCGTCTCAGAAATGACACATTTCAGCAGAACCAGGCAACAGCAAAAGGCAGCCTGGCTGCAAGTTTCTAAAAAGGCTGGGTCAGAGGACCTGGAAAAGCAAAGAGCTGAGCCTTTGCTTTATTTAATGTGGAGTTTGAGCCTGGATTTGACATAAAAGATGCTCGAGCACTCCTAGAGCCCCACTTGGCCAGGTCCTGGGGCCAGCTCTTCCTGAGAGCACTGGGTGGGGGAGGGGGGAGTGAAGACTGCCAGATAAATTGAAGGTGACAGGCCAATGCTACCAAGGCTACAGCAAGCCTCAGTGAGTAGTAACCATCAGCTGGTGGCCTTCAGATATAAGAATACATTGCACCAAATATGCTTATGACAGGGCGAGGGATCCAGGGCATCAGGAGCTCTCAAAACTACTTCAGGGTTCTTTTATAAACCTGAAATGGCACTAAGAAAAAGCCTATTAATAAAACAAATAAAGTAAATTGATTTTTTTAACTGATGAAAGACAAATAAATAGGTTTGCTATGCATAGCAGTATACACCTATAATCCTAGCACATAGGAGGCTAAAACAGGAAAATAGTAAGTTCAGGGACAGCCTGGGCTACACAGCCAGTCTCTATCTCAAAGAAGCACACACAAACAAGTAAACAAATTAAAAGTATGTTATGTGTAAAAGAGAATTCAAAGCTACAAACTCATATAAGGATGTGTGTAAAAAACTGTTTTTTTTTAAACCTCAAGCTCCATAAGGGCATGGTGCAGGGGCATGATACTATACACACACTCAGCTACCCGTGGCATTATCTCTGATTTCTTCCCTCTTCTGTCTGCCTTGATAACAAGGTCTCAGTAACATCGGACTGTCTGAATGGAAAACGTGGTCAGTACAGCCATGATGCCCACTCTAGCTAACCATCCTCTGTTCAGAAGATCTGGCATTGCTTTAGGTGCCCTGGCACCACTATGGTGTCACCTATGGCCCAGCAATCTCTGCCTAGGGAATCCAGGGGCTGCTCTTGTTTGCCAAGAATCTCCCTGGGGTCCACCTGTATACCCTGCCCTAAGTGCTAAGAGAACTTCCAGGAACACGTCACCTGAGTATGGTACAGAGATCTGCCAGTAATGAGGCACAGACTTAACCAGGATATATTTTAAAAAAAAAAATAGGAAAAGGCAAAACCAAAAATGTTTAAAGACACTTTCTCTGCTCTGTCATCTATACAGAAAACTGTCACTGGGCAAAACAGAAAAAACAAACACACTGCATTGTCAAGTAGAGGCCAACCCTGCAGTATGCCCATAAGAAGATATAAGGACTGCGGCAACATTGCAAGTATCAAGTAAGCCATGATGTGCCAGAAGTCCAGGTAACGCTTCTGAGAGGCAGGGAAGATTAAAGTGACCAGAGTCACTATGGTCTCACAATGCACTATGATGAATGTCGAGTTCCATCATTGGTAAGACAAATGGAACCTTGCTACTCAGTCTGGTGTGACCTCCTCTGCCTAGATGTATCAATTGTGCACATGACTTGTGATCTCCTGTGTTTTAAAACAAAAAGGAATCTAGTCCAGTAGTTTACAAGAGATGCTATCCCCAGCCATGAAAACCAGTATGGGTAAACTAAAGACCTGCTTCCCTAAAGAGCCGTGAAGGCAGAAGACGGGCATCACATACTTATTTCCCTGAAGGCCTGAATTACACACAGAACCCTACAAACACAGTGAGCTACTTGACCAACACACTTGATATCCCAAATAGGACTCTCTCCATAATGTCGCTAATCTAGGACTCATATTCATTCTGTACTTGGTTCTTCTAATTTTCAATGAAAATCAGTAAAACAGCCTATCTCATACAGAGATGACCCAGGACCCTGACAGAGCCTTCTGATCATCCACAGAGACAAGAAAAATACAGATGCTGTCATAGCTGGTCCTTGAAGCCAGCAAACCCCCCTCTCCCTTGCAGACAAAATCCTCGTTGCAGTGGTGCATGTGCTAGCCTAGATTCAGAACAGATTAGTAGTGGCTGGACTCTGAATGGAGGGAGCCAGACACCTTGGAACCTTGGAGGCTAGGGGAGTTTGTAGGGGCCTGTGCTAAGTGGATCTAGGCCCTTTATGAGGAGGCTCTAGACACCTAGTGCACTGCAGAGTTTGCATCATGGTCCTCTTCCCACTCACTACCCCCATACACAGTGACAGTCAACCAACCAGCCATTGTATCCCTAAAATGTGCATCTTCGGCCTGGCCACGTTTTCAGAGCTGATGTCGGGTGGCTGTGGAAAACATGATCCTCTCATTTCCCTGTCCCTGCACAGACTCACATATCTGGCATCCTGAAAACACGAGATCATTTTAAAATATATTTTATTCGCCTGTTTCTAAATTATTTATTTAATTTTATGTGTACCTGTATGTGCCTGAGTATTGTAGATGGACCACATGAGTACAGATGCCCTTGGAGGACAGAAGAGGTGTCAGATCACTGGAACTGGAGTTATAGGTGGTTGTAAGCCTCAATGTGTGTGTTGAGAACTGAACCCGGGTCTTCTGCAAGAGCAGTAAGCATTCTTAACCACTATTATCTGTCTATTTTTATCCAGAAGAATCAAGTTCGGTATGTTGCTAGCATCGGGGAACTGAAGAGCTTTCTGAAAAACTGAGAATTCTGAAATTTGGCAGGACAGGCAGGTTGGGCTGGCACCTCAGAAGGGATGCGTACCTGGAACCTCCGCATGTCCCGGGGGTTGCCCGCATTCTTCAAGCAGTTCTGATTGCACTTGAGGAAGAACTTTAGAAAGAATCTACAAAGACACAAAGAATGAATAGTTAGGGTTAGCTCACAGAAGACAACAACAAAGACACTTGCAAGGAATAACGGTAGACTCTAGAGCTATGCTGGCTGCCGTGTATTGGGGGATGCTGAGTGCAGATGCAGGGCTGGACAGGGATGCTCCTGGTCTCCACTTAAAGTGGCAACAAGCACAGCTGTCTGACACAGAACGGAGTCCCAAGATTTATAATAATAACTGTGTCTTTACGAGGGACCTATACTTTCAAAGATCTTTGCAGAACTATTAGCTTTTAGAGAGAAACCCACCCCAGACAGAAACACCAGCATCAGACAATAAAGATGCAGAATGTCTAGTAAAGTTTAAATTTTTCGATATGGAATCGTTAACTTTTAGCATGAAAGTATCCTAAAGTGAATTTATGAAAAAAAAAAATCAAAGTTGAAATTCTATTGAATGTGCTACATCTATATGGTAACCACAATTTCCAGAGTTTATCTTGCCAAAGCAAATACACTATCAAAGACAAAGTTTTAACATTACAGTGGAGTGTGAGAGCAATCAGAATTAAGTATATACAGGTATAAAACAGTCTAAGAATAAATTTAATTTAAAAAAGAAAAATGGTTTCAATAGGCCTAACCTTCCAGAAGCGAATGGGGTATGGAGCTGCCATGATTTATTTGTATGGATGGTCTCTATGTGTTTTTAAGAGACTAGCTGGTGGATTTGGGTATTGCACAAAAAGGCTTGCTCAAACTGAGCACAGGAGCAACAGGCCCAGCCCTAGTGAGTATGAAGAGGCCAAGCATAGAAACAAGCTTCACTTCCCATCAGGCCTGGCCTTGTATGCGGCAGAAAGATTCAGGAGTCCCAGCAGTGTGTTGCAAGGCTTTGATGAAAATATAATCATCCCGTCTTCCCAATCCCTATACAGTGACAAACAGATGTGCTATCTTAGAATGAACAGGTGAGCACTGGGCAACCTGGGTATGAGACATCCTCTCATGGATCTTATCCCTGCACCATCTCTCCATCTCTATTCGCAAAGAGTGAGCAGAAGGTGGAGTCTCTGCTAGCACATCGCCACTGTGGCTAAGAGCCTGTGCGGCAAAGCTTCATAAAATACCTACTCTGTTTTCTCCCTGAATGTCACCTGTCTTGTTTAGAAGCTGACTGACGTTTTATGGTACTTCATAAAATTTCCTTGAATTTCAGTCTTTCCTGTTCAGGGTTCTTGGTTAGTGATTACAATATGAGAAAATAAAAGACTCCACAGGCTAAGACTCGTTTCTCTTCCCAACACATCCTGGAGGACCCAAGGAGGGCAGAAAGAATCCCTTTGATGAGGCTAAGAATGGTAACCATTCAATTAAATTTTCTTACATACCATGAGTCCTTGCTACTTTGGACCAGAATTTACATCTTTTATTAACTCACCTCACCTATACACTTAGCTCACAATGCCTCTTAACACCATCTGCCATCAGCTACAGCAAGTCACTTGATATTCCACCCACCAATTTTTCCTAACAACCACTGTGCAATTAAACTCCACACGTTCTGCAGCGAGGTAAATTAGGCGCACCTGCGGCCACACTGCATTTGAACTGCATCAGAAAGGGCCTAACAAGGTGAGGGCGCCACAAAGTTACCGTCCTGTCAGGCAATTAGGTTTTCACTTCAGGGACAGCCACACGGTGCAATTATGCCCCACATTACCACCCGGCTAATCTTCTGAGCAGGAGCCGGCTGAGAAGCTGCTCATCTGCAAAGGTACCTATGCGGAGCTGGTGTCGGGGCTTTTTTGTAAAATGAAAGATTTCTCCCCATCCTGAGGAGGTTGCTCTAAGTTCCTTGATGTCTGTTTAGCCAGCTTTGCTCTCCAAGAGAGCAGAGTGGATTTTAGAGATATCCTAAACATCTTTTGGGCATTCTGAAGTTTAACTATCATCAGTTTACAAACTACAAGAGCAAAACTGGGTGCTGGATACCACATACACACTGAGCACTGCAGGGGGTAGCTGGGAGCAGAAGTGAGCACAGACATCGTACACACATGTTCATGCTTGTTCTCTCTCTTGCTGGTGGCAACAACAGCTCTGTTTCTGTGCAGAGTGTGTAACAGCAGTGGTCGTGGATACATGAGAAAGATCTACTGGGAACAGCCCCTATGCAGAACAGGATCCTACCAAGCTCTCAGGCTCCGGTGACACAAAGTACACCACATTCCAGCACTACCTTGCCAGGCCGGAGGGAACCCTCCAAACACAAGAAGTGCTTATTTTAACCCTGGTTTTGCTTCTGTTTAATTCTAGGATGCAATTAAGGATTCATAGGTGGGAAACGAAGCCCAGCCAAGGCAAGCCTGCTGACACTGCGCACTGTTGCGTGGGAGTGGATGCGCTCCATGAGGTGTGCTGTAGCACTGTTTGGGAAAGGGTGAGAAACTGGATGCCCACGCATGAAGTCCAATGGTAATTCCCACATCCTTTACTCAATTACCCTTTAATTGGCTGTTTCCTAAGAAAAATCTGACAACCACTTTACATATCTCAGTTCCAGAGTCTGGTACACAAAGGATTTAATACTCCTGTTATGAAAGGAAAAAATCTTCCCTATGTCAGAAAATCTTTGGCTTTAGCACCAATAAACTCTTTATTATTGCTAAACGTGGATTTGCTGCTCGATCGCAAAGAGGCTATAAAAATTCTAACCTGTCATTAGTACATTATGCTTAATTGTGTACAGTGTGTTTTCCCTGGCATCTGCTGGCCCAACGTCAAAATGACCGTTATGTGCACTAATTCCCTGACCCCATCTTTATTTCCCTAAAGACTCATCATCTTTCACAATGGGTACCAGAGTAAATCAAGCTTGAAATATGGGCTTTATTTACTTGTTTCTTACAGGCAGAGGGGAAGACAGTGGCTAAAAACAAACTGCTCTGTGCCAAGCTATCCCCAGGAATATTCCATTTGGAAACATCATGAAAAATTCCAGAAAGTTCTCAGGCAGAAAGTAAGATGCCATCACTGTAGAAATAGACTTCCCTCAGTGTTCACAGATGAGCGAAGACACCATAATACTGTTCTCATTCATTCCTGAAAGGGCTGGCTCACTCTTCTAATGCCTGAGAGCCCCATGATGATGGGCTGGGAACATGAGAACACAGCAAAGCCTTTGCCTGGAAGGACAGTAGGACTAGCCAATAGCCTAATAGTTTAAGGTGGAAATCCTCTCCTGATAGGGTACCTATCCTCCTGCTGTGGAAGGGTGTGGCCCATGGCACCCAATGAGGAGTGCTCAGAGTTCTGCTTTGATGATGTTGTATCCAAGACCCAACAAAGAACTCCAATGTTAACATGAGTTCTGGGCAGCAGAGGAACAAAGCTGCTTCCAGAGAGACTAGAAGTAACGGGACCCACTGTTTCTACCAGAGCCCAACATGGGGATCCCAGAATAAGGGGTGAGCAGTGCCCCCACCACAGTACCTAATTTCAAAGTCGGCTCCATCTCTGTGTGTTTAAGCTATGAATTAGTTCATTTATATTTACTTTTATGAAGCTGATTAACCGAAGCTTCTCTATCTGATGAAAATCATTTTAATTGTAGTGTTAGGCTCCTGTGTAATATCCATTACATTATGAACTGTTTAAATTCTACATGGGTATTGTGTAAATTGGCCCTTTGTGAGCTAGCAGGCAATTAGGACCAAACAGCTCTCCTTTAAACGGCTACAGAACTTTGTGGTGGTGTTCAGGACAATCAGAGACAAAGGAGGCTGTTTAATTGTAATTTAATGGAATATCAAGGAGTCCGTGGCATTAGACGCTGGCAACAGAGAGCAGGAGAGAAAAATTAACTGCAATTATGTTTGATTAAAGCTATCCTTCTCAATAATCAGCAGTCCTGACAGGCCATGGGGCTCTAGTGGGCTCCAGGATGGCAAAAGGTGTTGAGCAATATTAGGGCCAATAAAGGGGATATTAGCATAGCTAATTACAGCCCTGCAAAACCTGTAAAGGGGGCCTCTGTGTATTGTAATGTGGGAAATAATTGGCCAAGGCCGTTATCAATTACATAAGGAATGAATTTGGTTTGTCAGAGAAAAGCTGATGAGATGCCTCTCATCTGACACCAGCCCTTCCTT
>JAJTUV010000181.1:2850000-2852500 GCA_021653895.1 Mastomys natalensis | reverse complement strand
TCAGAGTGTTGACTATAAACCTGGAGAATGGTAATAAGCAAACAGGAAACAGGCTAGCCTGCCGGCATGCCCACTCCATGCTCCAGATAGGCACTCAGTCCCCAAGACACATGGCAGGGGGCGCTGGCCCAACGCATAATGTAGACACTCTAGAGGTACATAAGTTTGGCTTAAAGGGATTTCTGAATCCACACCCAGAGTACTTCACTGTTTCAACTCAAACTATTGGCTGGTGTAGGCTGGGACCTCTCCATCTACAGAACTGATCTGAGCTCAGGGGCAGAAAGCAAGATCCATGTTTGTACCCCAGTGAGTATCTCCAAGAGCGTAGAATTGCTAAGTGCAAGCACCATATGCTTCCAGCACGGTTCTCACCTTCCGTTCCACCAGAACCACATGCCTTAGCTCCCCTGCGTGTTCAAAGTCTGAACCTTACATGACCAGGATCCACTAAGGAGCCAAGACCATGTCTTCCACATCCATGTAGGCAAGCCACAGGCAAAAGTTCTTGCCTACATTTTGAAAGTGGGTACAGAAGTAGGAATGGATAGGAGCAGTTACCGATCCTGAAAGAATGGTTTCATCTGTTAGATTCCCTCCAAATGTACTCCTACCGAGTTGCTAGAACAAACAACAACATTGTTTGTGGCCACCGAGGCCCAGGCCCACTGCTGAATAGCCATTGTGTTTGTCCAGCTACTGATACCTGTGCCTTTGTGGGGAAAAAAGGCCGGGCCGTGACATCAGCCCAGTACAAGTGCCCCTCTGTGCGAGTCCCAGCAAAGGCCCTCCTGCCACGGTGGGAACCCAACACAAGATCCCTCTGAGAAGGTTTTCTTTAAATCCAACTCCGATGCATTGTTTATGAAAACAAGGCTATTAGGTATATTAATAATTTGATAAATAGGGACTTTCCCTTAATTATTCATGAAGAACATTTGGCAACAGTAAAATTATATGCGCAGAACAGGTTTATAAACCAGCTAATTATAAATTAAGTATGCAAGAGAAAATTGCTAACCTTGAAATTAAAATATTTTATGATTCTGCAATTACAAAAAAAAAAAAAAAAAGGTAGAGAATTATCAAAACCCCAGTGTGAGCAAAGAATACTGTGGCTTTGTACAGATGGCAGAGTGTAGGCCAGCGGAGTGACAGCAGAGGTGGATAGGAAAGGCCCCGCCTCCCCCAGCAGCCCCTGGAGAGGAGGTTTGCTCTTCCCAGGGCAGCTTTCCAAGAGGATAGTATCTGGAAGGACACCAACTTCCCCCACAGAGAGGCCCTGTCTGGTTTTTTGCAAAGACAGGGTACACCTCTGCTTGCTGTCAAACCCCTGGCCCCTGATCACAGAGGCATCTCCTCTGTTCACACGGCTGGATTGGGACCCACGATGAAACCTGCTAGCTCTCCCACCTCACTGCTTTCATGCTAGGATGAGGTCCACAGTGCTGTCATGCTAGGATGAGGTCCACAGTGGATGTGGGGTTCAAAGGACAAGACTGCAGCTGATGACGCAGAAGTGCTGTCCCGCTGATGCCCACTAGAGGGCTTCTGCACTGGGGAGCAGGAGAATACCATTGTAGATGGACACCGGGTCAGGCCCCTGAACTGTCTGTGTAAGAGAGGGGACAGAGACTCCTCTTCGGAGGTCTATCTCATCACTCGTCTCAGCCCTCACTACAGAGCACAGCTGCGTTGTCAGGGCCTCTATCTACTTCTTCCTCCAAAGACCTCTGCCCTCTCCTCTCCCCAGCCCTAAAGGGGAAGGGCTAAGGGACCAGAAACAAGTATGTGCCCAGTGAGTGGCACCCATCCACATCTTCCTTTTATTCTTTAATAAATGAAGATGGGTGTGAACTATTCGCTTTTTAGTGACTGGCTATCCCCTCCCATAACTTAGCAGGACTTCAAGAAAGCAACTATGATAGATAATTAGAGAATGTGATTGAAACGATGGAATGGACAGGATTTCTTAACTTCTCTCAAAACTCAGGGATGCAGAAGGCAGCCCTGCCCACCTTCCCTGGATGACATAGATCAGTGACTCTTACTGAAGTCAAGAAAAATCCACTGAGGCGCCCCACCCCTGTGCCCACCACACACACACACACACACACACACACACATATCTTGGTTATAAAGAGTCTTGACTTCCCCAGAGTCAAAAGCACTATTAATGGTTCACATAGTAGAAAGAACAATACAGGGAACATTCCCATGCCAGAGTCCCTGACATGGAGACGCAGCTGCAGGTCAGACAAGCCAGCCAATCGGGGAGGTCTCCAGAAACTCAGATAATGAAATTTTTTCATGTATAAAATCCTTAATCAAAATGCTAGCGGTGTCATCTTGTACTACAGGCATTACAACTTAAAATTAATATACAACAGGGCCCTTAACAGGACAATCACCCACCCACTGTATGAGACACAAGCTACCGACTGTAGCCTGACCCCAGCTCCAGACACCAGCTGGCAAACCAGCTCTGTTACCAGCACCC